>OZ007570.1:44134690-44162190 GCA_963931925.1 Onchidella celtica
TGGAAAACGGAGAAAAGAATCATGATTACCACAGGAACTCAGAGCGAAAGAGAAAGATGTCGATATAACGAGACCTTAGATTTTATTTATTCTACCTCCAGTTCCTGAAAAAAAAAACGGAGATCTTTTAGCATGTAGAAGAGGTATAACAAATGCCCACCTTGACACATGTTTAAAATGCGTTGTGGCACTTATCAAGCTGTTTCACAATTCTGATTTATTCTAACTCCTTATCACAATACTAAAGCCGCGAACATTTAACGTCAAATTTCTCAGTTGTGCAAAAAGTGGAATTGGAAAATCAAGAACTAAGGTTGCGATATGCTAGCAGGATAATAATTATAGACGTGCATTGTCAGTGAGATTATTATGCTGCAAAAAAAAAAAAAACTTTCTTAAGTCCTGCATTGAATTAAATATTGCGTGGAGATGTGAAAAAAATATTTCAAAATAATGGACAGCTACACAGCCATGTTCAGGAATTCAATATTTAGTTACACTGTTCAATCTAAAAACTTACATTTGCAAAGTGTAAATACCTCAAATGTGTGAGAATTACAGGGAATGTGTGTATAGTGTAGCTTGAAACACATGCATAATTATTATGGAGCTTAAAATACACGGAGTTTTTTTTTTTTTTTTTTGGGGGGGGGGGGGTTGTTTTAAAGGCAAGAAATTACAAGGGCTGACAAAGTACGAAGCTGCGTTGAAATATCTACTACCTTGTGTAATACTGTAAGGAAATCTTTGTTTCCCGACGGCCAGACCGTAATGCTGTGCACCCTCGACAGAATCTTAGCCTGATTTCACTTTAAACTCGCAGCTTTAAGAGCGATCATGTCAAGTTAAACGAGAAGAGAACGAGTTTCCTTTCATCTTGACGGCGTAAGTGCATCTTCATGCAATCGAGTGTAACCCTTTTGGAGAAGACATTCCAAGTTTTAATTTGGTCTTTGGGGTTTGTCTAGAGTAGAGACAACCGGTGGCTTGTTTTGGAACGTTAGAGTGAAATTACAATTCAACAGCTTTGCCTGGTCCTTACAGAACGTCCTACCAGCTTCTCGGTAAAGGTTCCCATTATATCAAGACTCATTTATTTGTCATAAAAGTGGAAAAGTTAAGTTTTGCCATCATCGAAAATGTATAGTTTGAAATAATTTTTTCCCCGTTAACATTCAATAATATTTCTTCAAATTGAAGCGATTTGACAGCTGTGCGGACAGAACGTGCAACTTAATGTTGAAACTGGCAAGGTTTTCATTTCTGGTTGTTAAATGTTTGCTGTGGTCGATCTTGTCATTATCTTTGATTCACGTTGAACACTTAAAACCATGTAATTAATTTTATTGTTGTTGTTGTGGTGGTGGTGGTGGTGGTGGTGGTGGTGGTGATGGTGGTGATTGTTGTCCGTGTTGTTGTTGAAATGAAGAAAAATGAACCTTTCAAATTAGAAAATGTGGCCTTCGACTCGTACCCTATCCGAAAATGCATACTGATAGAAAGCAAAGCTTTACTTGAGAATGCAAGATTATCATTGAGAGGTTTATTAATATTTTGTTTGAAAAAAATGAAAGCTTGTGACTGTCTCTTCAGTTATAACAACGTCAGTCAACCCTTCCACCAAGAGATTAAAATCAAACGATGATTCTCGTGTGTTTTAGGATATTCCGAAACGGAATATGCCATTGTATGCCATTTTTAAAATCAAAATAACCCAGAAATTTGTTTGTTTGTTGTTTAGCTTTGAAGAAACTCTTAGTCATCGAAAAGAACGCCTGCATAAAGATTTCATTTCCTGTTTATTTATAATTCATTTTTTTTTTATTTCATTTACAATTTGTTGGTGCGCTTAGCGCAAACACGGTGAGAAAGAATTAACTGTTGCTTATTCTAAAATATAATAAAACAATAGAGAAATAAGCAAACAGAATATCTGTAGGCATATCTTACGTGAATGGTAGGTAGCCAGTAAATAACTTGTACGATACACATTAGGCAATGAATATAGAGTGCTATTTCAGCCGTGAGTTTCGATTTAGTCCGTTCATTTATTGTAAGTTAGACACTAAGGGTAGCAGGCAGGTATTTAGTAAATAACGACAGTGCTCAAATTTCTTTTAATCGTTTGCAATGGTAGATGCCCAGCTCATCGGTCCCTCTCTTTCGTCAGAATGTAAACATTTGCTATTGAAGGAAATTTCCTTTAGACGGACTGTTGCATCATAGGATAAATCTCGCTTTGATTATGTCAGATGGGCCGTTTACAGTTATTCTTTAATCTATCAAGAATTTGGCCCTGCCTCGGACAAAGTGACATAAACATACTCGATACTGTGAATCAGCTATGTCATGGTCTTTAGGAGCGCCGTGAGTCAAACCTAGCTGTAGCAATTACCGTCTCACCCCCCCCCCCTTTCCATATCATGTTCTTCATCTCGCAGACTGTTAATAACACACTCTTCCTTCCGGAAAACTTGTAATTTAAGATACCCAGTTTTCCCTGAGAAATTGTGAGTTTCTGGAAAGACACTGTAGCTCACTCATCTACAATGCGTCACACCCTTCTCAGCGTTACACTGTTATCTGATGAGCACTCTAATTTGAAGTCGTGGTAGTAAGTCACCTATTAGAGAGAAATGAACAATATGATTATTATTTTCACAAGCAATATCTAAGAATTAAAGACAATCACTAAAATCATGAATATCGCCTTTAATGCACATGATATAAAGTAACTTGATGATTGTGAGGGATGAGAACGGAGTTGAACAAGCAGAATTCAAAGTCAGTTAAAATACATGCTAGTGTGTGCGCAAGCACGTATGTGTGTGTGTGTGTGTTTTTTTTTCTGGGGGGGGGGGGTGAAACGTAGGTTAATTAGGTCAATTGCAACAGTCAACAGTTGTTTTAAAGTTGTCGCCTCTCATAACATGTACAACATTAAATTTGTTTGGTCAGTCTTTAGGGGTCGCACTTACTAACTTAGCCAAATATGCCCTGAAATTGTATTGTGATGTACAGCTCGATGTATTACACGGATAACCACGCCTAGAAATTCTCCGCCGAGATTTGTCCACCGGAAATGTCAGTGGCAGATTTATACCTATAAACATTTCTCTTCTCGGGTGAAACGAATTTGCAGCGTGAGTAGACTAAGCGTGCAAAGTACTACCGGTTTGAGACACAATTCGTCGTAAATCAGTGCAAGAATGCCTTGCCGGGAAATCTGTGGGAATCATTATTACAAGACGTGAGATATGAATCCTGGGACAGCCAAGACACAGTTGTCAAGGTTTACCCGCGCGCTGTGTATTTACTCTTTTTTCGATTCCTTACACAGAATAATATACTTACTTGAAACTGTATCCGAAGGTGCAAGAAATAAATTTACTCTGTAACAGAAGGAAACGCACTTGACAGTCAGTACCTCTGAAAATATTAAGTGGTTAACATAGAGGAAAACGGCAACGGTGATAACAAATAATACACTAAGATGGTAAAAGTTTAGTTTTAGGATTCAGTTAACATCATTTTGGGCTTGTACCCCCTACTTTCGTTTCAGGGCCTTTTTTCCCCATGCAGTTTGGTTGTTGTTTTTTCATTTGTTCTGCATGCTCTGCTCTATGAAAGAGTTTCTACAACTTGATTCAAATTTTTTTATGCACAAAATAATTTCTTTTCAGATCTATCCCAAACGACTTTTGAGAACATCATTAAATTTATACGGAACTAAGTAATTCTGTTTATGAAATTGAAATTGATGAAACTCTGAATACCAAACATAAATAAGTAGCCAGACAGACTGTGAAAGGCGCAAAATAGCCTTGTCGTTCTGATGCGCCACTGAAGCCAAACTCAAACAAACTCTCTCTATCCCCCCCTCTCTCTCTCTCCCCCCTCTCTCTCTCTCTCTCTCTCTCTCTCTCTCTCTCTCTCTCTCTCTCTCTCTCTCTCTCTCTCTCTCTCTCTCTCTCACACACACACACATACACATACACACACAATTATACATGCACACACAGAAACATGTTGTCGCTTGTGCCATCTCTCACTCTCTCTCTGTTTTTTTTTCTTCTTCATTTTCTCTCTTGGTTATCTTTCTCACCCCATACCTTCCAGTTGTTATTTTTTATATTTCACAATCATGCTCCCGTAATGCATACCCACGTAGTTGTCTGTATATGAAAGCTGTAATGACATTCTTCCCATAATAATGAATGTTCATCTCGCTGTAGGCGACTGGAGGGTCCTGACGTTTGAAGAACTCGTGATAAATTCCCGGTACAGAAAATACCTCTGGTATCTTTCATGATGGGATAGGATAATAGGTGCTGGGGACACAGACAAAGGGATCACACAGCTTGCAGAAAATGTTTGGGCAATTATCATTTGCTCGCGAGGTAACGTCTAGCCCTACCCCCATGCGAAAGTCTTAAGACAGGACGAGACTTTGACGTACGACCTGTCTGTGAAGGCGCGAGCAAATGCAATGTCAATATTTCTTCCCCATATTAATAAGATGGTTTAGATCTTTATCGTCATGATATTTGCAGAATGCCCAGATCACTTGTCACCTCTCAAGTCCCCTCGGCGTGTTTGAGGAACCCGTTAAAGGAACAGCCTTTGCTTATTATAAAGACTTTAATCTTTCTCATTATCAGGCTCTCTTCTTTCGCCTTTGTTGTTTCGCGCTCATCAAAGACTGTCGGTGTGTTGGCTCTTAACATTTGTCAGATATGGAGCTATTTCTAATGTATCCTCTTTGCGCAGCATGTTTTCATTAGCGACATCTTGTAGGATATGTTTGATTTCGTTGCCAGGTAAATCCTATTCCTTGAGATTTGCAGTCTATGACACAACCTTAGAGAGGGAGAAATAGAGAGAGATTCGTAGACGGAGGGAAATAAAAAATAGATAAATAACGTTGTGAAGATGATCAAAGAGTAGGGAGAAGGGGGGAGGGGTGGTGGGAGCTTCCACAGAGTGACAGAAAGAGAGAGAGAAATGACCGAAGGACAAAGGTGGAAAAAAAGCAAAGGTTAGTGAAAGGAAGAGAAAGACAGATAACGCAGTCTACCTTGTGGGAGACGGAGAAAATGGAGAATGGAATTCATAATTAGTAATTATTAGATCTACGTGTGCTCAAAAACAGAGACAAAGGGGGTGGGGCTGAACTAATCCCAGGAATGATTGGTGTCCGCATGGGGAGCAATTATAGAGAAATGAGAGAACTTGGAAAGAAAAATAGATACAGCAAAAAAAAGAAATCCACCCTGTAACATCAAGAGGCGCAGAGACTCAGAGAATTTCCCACGTTCTCGACCTCTCTAGCATATGAAGTTGGAAAACTTTCTGTTTTTCTTGAATACACCTTTCAGGGCCATTTTTGTAATCATCTTTTTTCTTTTTTTATTAAAAATTTCTGCAGTGATATGGGCAAACTTGAATTGGCGTTCGTAATCATCTCTGGAAATGTTGACCACAAAAGACAAATGACAAGAAAGTACATAAAGATCAAATTCATGACGTTTTCAGTCCATATACTTAATATGGGCATCTGTTTGCTAAATAATGCGTCCGTTGATATTTCATTGATAATTTCGGTACTTGCATGAAATATCTGATATTTGGTAAACAGCAGTTGAAAACCACTGAAATCACTGTTTAATTTTGTTTTTGCTTGTGATGTCCCCATTACCACTAAATACTTGGAACAAATCGCATCAGGACAGTCTATATTCTGAATTCAGGGGTCACGCCTGGAGCATTACTGTGTGCACTTTCATCACTGGCTAGGCCGAGCTTCAAGGCTTCTTTCGTCTCCTCAAGCTTTTTTCCCCGTGCAGGAGAATGTGCGATATGCCATTTGCAACATTTTTCTGCGCCCTTGGCACTTTCCGCAAGTGTCAGCCCATTTATAACGAATTTTTCTCATCCAGTCAACCAGAACAAAATTGTGGAAGGAGGATTCCGAGCTCTAAAGGGGTGTTGACAACTAAATAGATCTTTGCATTTAAAGTTCAATATATGTAACAGAATACTCAGTGCAATGAGACAGAAGCGAGGGGACAGGACAAAAATATCTGTTTGTAAATGGTTTTGAAATTTTCAGCCAATGTACGAGAAGATCGGTGTAAAAATCACCGTAAAAACTCAACTTTTAAAAAATGAAAATAGTTAGTCAAAACTTACTTCAATACACAAAATACAAAACGTATAATATATTACAATAGGCCTGTGTTTACTGTTTATCGGAGTGGTAATTTCATGCTATAAGAACCTATAAGAACTGTAATTCTGAAAATACTATGCAGCCAAGCTAGGAGAGACATCTTCACAAATCTTGAGTTTTAAGTGAATTGAAAAGGCGTAAACTTCTTTTAAGTAGCCGCAACTAATGAGTTAGCTCTTTCGCTATTCCAAATTCAAATGGAGCATTTCAGAATGTGCTACGTAACCGCAGATCAGAGTCAGTTTTAAACGATTTCATCCCTTTTCCCGGCGACACGCCTGCAACTTTGAATGACAGCATAATTAAAGCGAAGACTTATGCTTGGCAAAGCTGAGATGCATCCACATCTACTCTTTCAGAACCGTATGGCGTGAACTTCAACAATGCGCTCGCCATGAGCAAAAAAGAAACAGAAGAGCAGGAAAGGTAGAGAAAAGATGCACGGCGTCGAAAGACGTTTTTCAGAAAATATACTCGTCTCATGGCAATTAAAAGCTTGGAGCGCTTATCGGGACTTCGCATCTTTTCCTAAGTTCCTCCAAGAGGTCTTTCCACAAGCGTTCTAGAGATGCCATCAAATAGAGCGTGGAGCACTAGGAGACGAAGTATGCCAAAGTCCCCCGCAAATCATGATTATCGTTCACACGTGAGCACAATGCGAGCCCCTTTGTTGGAAGGAGAGATGTTGATTGATTTGAGGAGAAAATTTCAAGCCTGCAACAGAAAAATAAATCAAAGCTAACGAATGCTCTCTTTTTTTGTTGTTTAGCTGGCTTGCTATTTTTGTTGCGATTTTTTTCTGTATTTGCTTGCTCATCCGTCTGACACAAACTCTGGAATTCCACAATATGATTATTGTCTCGTGTAGACGTGGTATTCATTTATTTATTTATTTATTTACTTACTTATTTATTTATCTTTTCTTAGTTTACACGTCCGACTTTTCATTTATTTATTTATTTCTTACTTTCTTTCTTTTTAAATCACTTTGGTTCTGTCTTCCTTTCCTGTCACTCCTGAGAGATTTTCTCCTCTCCTATTTCACACATTGTCATCATCTCGGTGAGGCACATACGAGAATGATCTCTGTGCGGAGGTGTTGTTTTGTTGTTTGATTTGATGGATTTTTTTATTTTTTAAATATCCATGTGAAGATTTTGTTGACGAGTTCATAGTGATCAAAATGGCAAGTATAGCATGAGTCTTAGAGGATACACTCTATTTGTAATGTGGAAAAAAGTATTATTTATGCTAACCGTTGGAGAAATAGTCGTAGTAGTAGTAATGGTCGAAGATAAGAAGACTTCATTATACCATCACCAGAAGTTATATCTGCGGAAAAAGGAGTCATACCCTTAACATAAATTCTTTTGACAAATTTAGCAGTAATAGTACCAGGTAGTAGAAAAGAAAGGCTTCATTAAACCATAATTAGAAAGCTATACCTCAGAAGAAAAAGAAATCATATTCTCAAGACAAATTTACCCGATAAACTTTTCCGTGGAATTACTCCCGACAAGAGACCCTCCAAGATGGGCCCCTGCCATTCCAGGACATTCTTGCTGGGGAGCGCCGCGCCCCCGCGGGGACTTTCGTGTGGCGTATGCCGGTAGTCTTCGCAGGGTGCTCACCGATGCGCGCAACTCTTGGGCTGTCAGCTTTGATCTGCGCGCACACAAAGACCCGAACTAAGTGGATTAAAGTTGGCCTCATAGCGTGTGTGCAGGTTTAATGAGCGCACTGTTGAGTGGGCTACACGTTTCCCAATCTTAATTTGTACGGCCCTATTGCCAGCTGAAGACGTCAAATATACGGCTATGGAACCCCACTGATTTCACACTGATAACCTAGGTTGAGGATATTTTAGTGTGTCCGTGAGAAAGGCTAGAGAAAGAAATAGCGGTGAGAACTGGCTGACTATACTTGAGAATTTAGTTCAAAATCTTGGTATTCATCAATTTCTGAACAGAATACAATTTGATAGAAAGCAGATACTATTTCCTGCGCCAACAATAAAAAAAAAAACAAATACGTAAAGATACTTGAAATATAAGCTGATAGTGGTGCTACGTTGAATTAAATTTTCTATAGGAAGTTGGCACTGTGGCCAAGTGGTTATTTCAGAGTAACACCCCAATTGAGTGTTCGACTCTATTGCAAGAGGTCTCGGGTTGGAATCCCTTTCGGGACGGGCCCCAACATAGTATTTTTCAATGCGCTATGGGAGACACAGTGTCTCTGACAATTTAAAGCTAGGGTTAGAGTCTGGGCAGTGTTGTTTAGATTGATAACTGTAAATGCCAAACTGCGATGCGAATGCTTCGGTGCACCTCCTCAAAAAGAAGTTATTTTTAGGCATGAATTTAGGCAATACCACCCTTACCTCAACCCTAACCTGTTCGGACGAGAAACCCCACAGGGACAATTGTCTCTACTGGAGCACTTCCTTGATTTTTTTTTTTTTTCCGTATACTTAATGCACCTGAGGGTCACACTAACCTCTGGTAGCAAGTTGTAACAGATGCCCAATCAAACATAATGTCTTATAATTGTTTTGAGAAAGTTTGGAGGTTTTTTTTCTTCTTCTTTGGGGGGGGGTGTGGGGGGGGGGGGTTCAATTTGCTAAAAACTCAGGTTACACAGACCTCTAACAATCAGAAAAACAGGAGAGTAGACCCTCTTTTGCACTACTGCATTCTGAAATTATGCGTTTTCTTTCATATGTGATGGTTAATACTCAGAGTTAAAGGGTGGAACTTCTTCAGTGCCGAAAGAAAGGCCGATTAAAATCTTACCAAAAACCATGAAGACTCGTGATGTCATATAATTATAATAAAATTACATCTTACTTGTACTTTTGACCCACAGCAGTAAATGTGAAGACGTGAATTACCATGTACAACGAGATGGATGTCTAAAGAAAAAAGAGAGTATAATTGCATTGAAATTTACTTCAGAAGCAAATTGCGTATTTCGAAGTCTGAAGATCGCTTTGAGGACACTTTAGAAAGCAGAGGTTGTCCACATGACAACTGTGCGCCCTCGATTTTTTTCTTTTTAATTTGAAGGTTGGAAAACGGTGTTATTTCAGAACTTTACATTCTTGGGTTTGTTTCCCCAGATTCAAAATATGAACGCTAATCATTTCGAGAGGTTTAAGACGATCCAGAAGAGAAGACATTTTCTTTACATGCAGTAATGAAAGTGATGTAGTGGACTAAACACACACACACACACAAACTCACTTGGTATTTGAGACTAGTTTGCTTTACTGTGTCACAGTCATCTGTAAGCCTAGGTCCACACTAGCCGACTTTGATAGGCCGACTACTTTGATGGTGACGTAACAATGTCGAGTGTTAATGAGACTTCGGGCACCAGCCAACCAGGGCTGCCAGATTGAAATTTGAAGTTTAAGCCAAACAATGCCAGAAACAAGCCAAACAAATTTCAATATCGTTTTCATACTAACATCACAGGAAAAGCTCCAGAACCAGTTTAATATCATCGTCTCCACTAGAATTAGTGGAACATTAATAATTTGGCTTAAATTTTGTCAGCTGTGATGTTTTTTCCTCTAGTGATGTAGTGAAAGCCTTTGCAACATATTATTGTGAAAGTAATAGTTTTGTCCCAATTTTCACAATAGCATCAAGGAGATTCAGCTGCACTCTGTTTTTAGTCTTAGTTTTTAAGGGAAGGTACGTGAGAAAATATGATCTTAACTACAGCGTTGCTGACTGGGGCTGTTAGGCAAAGACGAAGGTGGCCAGCTCTTTAAATGCTTCATGGTGAAGTATATCAATCAAAAGTATATCTTGAGGTTGGCTGATGACAGATCCGAATGGAAGCCATGATCGACAATGTCTGTTCCAGACAGGGCAACTGATGATGATATCAATCCAGAACTGCAATGTGTGTAGTGTTGTCTTAAGGCGGGTGACAGTCTTTCAAAAAACCATAGCGGATAAAAAATATAAACCACAGTATCCAGTGTGATAATTTTTAATATGTATATGTATATGTAACTGACCAAAACATATTTCCTCGATAAAAAATGTCTTAGAAAAAGAAGGATTTTAATATGTCAAGAAAAATGCCAAGAAAAAGCCAAAAAGCCAAATGAATTTTCTGTCTCCTGACAATATCAAAACCAAGCCAAATTTCTGGAATTTGGCTTTAAAAAAGCCAATCTGGTAACTCTGCAGCCAACTTGCTGAATCCCAATGTCGTAACGTTACCGACCAACTGGTCCGCCGATTAAAATCGGCTAGTGAGCGCGTAAGTTTGGTCTTTTAGGAATTGAAAACTACCCTTTCCCGCCCTTATCCCCATTCCTGTAGTTCTGACCTTCGTGAAGAGCAATAATTAAGCACAGAAAACAGCAGCATTAAATAATGACTTTGCACCGAGGACTGCTCAACCACTTGAACGAGCCCTTAACGGTGCATCTCAACCGACGTCTTACATTAACGTGGGCTTAAGATGTCCCTCGCTTGGTAATTTCACTTCTGTAAGAGTATTTTAATGTGTACGAGTGAAGCAAAGGAACTAGGACACTACGCAAGAAAAAGGGGGGGGGGGGGGGGGAAGAAACAGCTTCGGGAGTTGAGAGCTTCAGAGTGTAGCATTTTGCCGCGCATTTCCGTAAAAAGTTAAAAGAAAAATAATTGGAAAGTTTAAAAGGCTGAGAACAAAAAATAGAGAAAAATACAACTTACCTTTTTCTTTAATTGCCTGATTGTGAAGGATCCCATGCCTTTTTCTCCCATGTTTTCTTTTTTTTTCGAGTACAGTCAAAATGTGGCAAAAAATAAAACAAAATATATGTAGCAAACCCTCTGGCAAGAAATAATAGAGAAGGGATACAATAAAACGCAAAGGAAACAGAAATACTAAGTATTTTCAGGTAAACAGTGTAGCTTTTCAAAATAAGATTACAAATAATCAAGAAAACAAAGAGCTGATTGGCTTAGGCCGTGGCGAAAACTAACAGCGGAGAATGTAATTCTTAATTTGCTATTTTCAGTTTGTCCTAGGCCTTTTCTATCATTCTCGCTACATTCTTGAATAAGAAAAAGAATGTCCTTTTCTATGTTTTATCGTTGTTTTTTTCCTAACCACTAACAGGGAAAACATATTTTTATTGGAGTGATGATGCAAATTTCGTTGGTTTATTCGGTGTTCCCCGGATGTTTTATATGTAAATGTTAAATTTTTTAGCTTATTACGCAAACATAAAAACTGCGTACGCTAAATATTAATTTCTTGGGCTTATTACGAAGACACAAAAATTAAGCTTCTGAGTGCTCTCAAAATAGCCAGTGTGAGTCTATCATTTTCGTAACCTTCATCTGTCTATTAAAAGGCATGAATTTGATGCAAATTCCATACTGTACAAAAGGAAAGTAGGTATTTCAGCCAGTCGTTTCAGTATTTCAGTCATATTAGTTTTTAATATTTCTGTCCGTTTTCAGTATTTCAGTCACATTAACTTTCAGCATTTCAGTTACATTAGTTTTCAGAATTTCAGTCACAGTAGTTTTCATGTCAGTAGTTCTGTCACATTACTTTTCAACATTTCAGACACACATTTCAGACACCGTAGTTTTGAGTATTTCAGTCACATTAGTCTTCAGCATTTCAATCAACGTGGTTTCTAGTATTTTAGTCACATTAGTCTTCAGCATTTCAATCAACGTGGTTTCTAGTATTTTAGTCACATTAGTTTTCAGCGTTTCGGACACGTTAATTTTCAGCATTTCAGTCACAATAGTTTTCAGTTTCGGTATTACAGTCACATTAGTTTTGAGCATTTCAGTCACTGCATTAGTTTTCAGTATTTCAGTCACATTAGTTTTCAATATTTCAGTCACTTTACTTTTCAGTATTTCAATCACACTAGTTTTTAGTATTTTACTCACATTAGTTTTCAGTTTTTCAGTCACTGTGATATTGTGCATTTCAGTCACATTAGTTTTCATTATCTGAGTTACAGTAGTTTTCAGTATTTCCGTCACGGTAGTTTTCAGTGTTTCAGTAATTTACATTTATTTTATATCATATTTTAGTTTGAACCAGTCCTGAAATATTGGGCGTATATCTGAAAAGGATGCTCTGAAGAACAATTCGCTGCACTGCTTATGCTGTTAAAAATATCGGTGTTCTGTTTCTGTAATAAATTCTCGTGCAAGTCACCATATCAAACTATTGTATGCATGATGCATTAGTAAATAATGCACGCAAATCTGCGTTCGAACTAATTGAAACGAGAGTGGACTTTGCAGGACTTTTTAACAGGGTGATCATTATTTCACAGAGCATACGCGCTTCTCACGCATGATTAATTCTAGAAATAAAGTTGTCGTTTTAGAATGTTATGGTTACCATTTCAGAGTGTATATTGGCGTAATATTAAAAAAAAAAAATTGTTTCGAGTTTAGACAGAAATATTTACCTTACTGTGCAGGAAACGTTATCTCATGTGACGAGTGCACGCCATTTAAAACAGCATCTGAACAGATAAAAGAAGAAAGGAAAATATAGATGTGTAATTAGTGTATCGCCGCAACAGAGAATACTAGGCTAATTAGCCTAATCATCTACCTTGATTTTTTTTCTTTTTTATTCCGATCTCGCGATAGTGTTTTGCCATGTATTTTGAACTTCCCTGTAACAACCATAACATCTCTTTCTCTCTCTCTCTCTCTCTCTCTCTCTCTCTCTCTCTCTCTCTCTGTGTGTGTGTGTGTGTTTCTCTCTCTGTCTTTCCCCCTCTCCGTCTCTCCGTCTCGTGCCCCTCTCTCCTTTCTCTCTCTCTGTCTGTCTGTTAGTCTGTGTGTGTCCTTCCGTCTATTTGTTTGTCTGTCGGCCGGTCCGTCAGTCGGTCTGTCTGTCCGCCTGCCTGCCTGTTTGTCTGTCTGTCTGTTTGTCCGCTGTCTCTGTTTGTCTGAATGTCTGTCTAGCTGTCTGTCTGTCTGTCTGTCTCTCTCTCTCTCTCTCTCTCTCTCTCTCTCTCTCTCTCTCTCTCTCTCTCTCTCTCTCCTCTCTCTCTCTCTCTCTCTCTTTTTCTCTCTCTCTCACTCCCATTTGGCTCAAAATATTTCCAATCGATTACTGTTGGCTTTCCATGTTAATAACAGCCCTTCATTTTGTTCACTGGTAAATAACGTCAGTTTTATTAACCCACTGTGCCATTATAATTTACCATTCAAGTTGTACCTTGATTTTAACTAGAAACATCCTCAATCAGCAACTTGGAAGAAATATTGGAAGCCTCCGAGAGGTTGATTTGTCCAAAACGAGAATTTTAATCTCCAGAATGTAAAATGAATTTAGTACTGGGAGGACTTAGAAGAATCATTGTTCTTGTTATCGCGGTCGTTGTCATTGTTTTGGTTTTGTCTTCACTTCAATTCCAAGCATAAATATGAACCGTTTCAAGAACAATATGTGGGTTTCAAGCAACTCTCTGACGAAAATAACCTTTTCAACGGGCTAGTTAAAATGTTATTCATTGACAATGATAATGTCACTTCAAAGTAGATAGGGAGAATGTAAGGATTGGAAAGACACATTTGCCTCTGTCTGGCGGGCTTACAGAATTATCTAAACGAATGAGTTTGTCCTTAAAAGACATTTGGGAACAACCTCCAGACCGGTCTCAGCCACACAAGGAAAACTTGCTCTGCTTTCTTCGTCTGCTCTTGAAAACAATAGTCAAATCTATTATATTCTGTCATTTATGACAATCTTCTGGTCTCTAAATTCCGATAAGAAGAGGAAAGAACGAGTTGAAGAAGAGAGTGAGATGAAGGAAATAATAACAGATAAATTATTGTTGACAGAAATAAAAAATTGCCAAGGACAGAAGATGTACAGCGGCGTTTTACTTCAATTTTAGTGCAGTAGCAATGACAATACAAAATGTATGGAAATCAGTGGGCTAGGAAGGCATTGAGTCATGTCTGTTTTTGTCATTGATTTAGTTGATATATGGACGATGGGGTTACATGGAATCTCCCTCACTGGCCAGACCGAAACAAGTCTGTCTCATTAGTTCGAGCTCGTCAAAACTGTCTTGGGTCCGTTGGCGGAAAGAGAGAACTCGCGCACTGAGACGCACAACAGACCTGACTCAGTGCATCACCAGCCGTATTCTAGCCGGGTGGCCGTTCTAATCCTAGTTTCCAGCAAAGTTACTAGAATGGGAGACTGACAACATGCTGTTTATTGAAAATAATTAGCCTGAGGAAGTTTCCAAGTTTCTTCTATCGAAACCCTTACTTTGACCATAGCCTTTAAAATAACACTCGGAAAAAGAAAGTACAGGTGATAATACCATTGCCATCTTGGTACAGACATCTTAACGTCTACAATCAAACTGCTTGAAATCTGATCTGACAAAACTTCCAAAGTCGGTGGACATAATTCCATCAAAAATTTATTTTGCTCCTGTGATAGTAAAGAAAAGATATACTAGAATGTGCGAACTGCTGGAAATCTGAAGTGTCAAAGCTTTCCAAAGTCGGTGGCCATAATTCCATCAAAAATTATTTATTTTGCTCCTGTGAGAAAAAAAAAAGAAACGATATAGAATGTGCGAACTGCTGGAAATCTGATCTGTCAAAACATTTCGTAATCCTTTCTCCGAAACTATTTTCTTCTTATGATTGTAAAGAAACTATTATGAATATAAGGACTTCTGGAATACCTCTGTGTTAGACCTTTTCAAATCCGGCTCAAATCATTTCTTCGAACATTTAGTTTGCTCATATGATTTAAAAGAAAAAAGGATTATACCACAAGGCAGAGACAAATTTTCTCGGGGCAGTAGGAATTAACATCATTGGGCAAACAGTTTAGACACAGAAATCTTCAAATGGCACCACGTCACACTATCAGAACCCACCACACATAAAAAATGGGTGGTTAAATTGTTCGTGACATCATAGCAAGGGGCACCCTTTGGGTGTACAGATACGGGGAGCGGGAGAAAATAAACGAGGCCGATAAAACTGTTACTGCACCGGATAGAACGTCATCGTATCAAGCGGAGATAATTGATATGGTGGTAGGGAATCATGAAAGGTGGCGATTTGAAGTTAACGACAAGGAGTCCCTAGCGTGTAATTTATTTTCTCCGAAATAAACACGCACTTGGTGTGTAGAAATGAAGGGAACATAACCCAAAATGAAGGCGAAAATAATCCAGTGATAGGTAGAATGTTATTATAATTGGCCTTTTTAAGATTTCGGAGAGTTTTTCCTCTGAAAAATCTGACAGAATGTAAACAAATTAAAAATATTTTTAACGAGATGATGTAAATGTCAATTAAGAGAAATTGCAGGCATTTTGTGTTGTTGTTGTTTTTTTACGGGGGAAAGTAAATTATGTAAATACACGAATAAGGACGAAAATTTCGGTGTAAAAAAAAAAATGGAACCATAGAAAGTTTGAGCACCTCAGGAATTTTCTGACAAAATTTGCATTTCTTATATTTTCGTACTCGCCTTATTTTCTTTTCGTCTTTTTCTTGTTTTAAAGTTTTGCTCTTCCTGTCATGCTGCACTCCATTCATCTTCCTCCTTCATCTGTACTTCGTCCTTTCCGTCCTTCGTCTGTCCATGTTTCTTTTCTTTGCTGCCGTTTTTTTTTTTTTGTTGTTGTTTATGTGTGTGTTTTAATATCCTTCTACATTTTTCTCTATAGCTGTCGTTGTCCTAATTTCTTCGTAATTTTTATTTCAATTTCCTGGACAGTTTTTTCTCTTTTTTAAACACTGGCTCCTATTCACTTTATGAAAGATTATAATGATATGCACATAATATTAGCTTTAAAAAGTAACAACAACAAAAACAAAAACAAAAAAAAACAGAAGTGAACAACAAAACAATAAAGATATCCGCCGTAAGTGGCAAATATCACTTGAAATGATAATTAAAGTTATGGCCACATTTACTTCAGAACACACTGTGTACTTGACAGTTTTCATCTTCGGACGGGAAATTTTGTTTTGTTATGAACATCTGCTATCTGAAAAAGTTTAATTTCCATGGTGTCATTTCCCACATATGTTGTTAAAATTTGAATTACTGATCCATTAAGCATACATTTGACTCATACAACTAAATAATGAATAGATCAGTGTTTTCATTAAGAGTATGGCTATTTAATTCATTGTTCCCATTGATGGCTTATTTATTGAATCATTCATCCATGCCTCATTCATACTTTCATTACTCTTTCATACTTTTATTGATTTATTTCTACCATGCTTAATTCATTCATACCTCCATCATTTCATTCATACCACCATTACTTTGCTTGTATCTTCATTCATTAATTCACACTATCATTTCATTCATACCTTCACTACTTCATTCGAGCCTTCATTAGTTCATTCATAACTTCATTACTTTATTTATACCTCATAATTCATTATACTTCCATTAATTCATTCCTACCTTCAGCCATTCATTCGTACCTTCAGTCAACCGTTCACATCCGCATCGTTTCATTCCTTCATGAGTACAAATTAAATTAATGGCTAATTTCTTTTTCTCGTTTCAGGGAATCCACAGTCCCCAGTATTTCACGGATAAATTACAACACAGTTCTGATCTAAATGGTAATTACAGTAATGCTAATGGTGAGAGCTTACGCCTCTTGTGTTTGGGGTTATTGTGTTGTACCTGTTATGTTTCAATGTTCTTTCCCCATTCCGTCTGTATTTCGATGTTTCTTTACTATTGCATGAACCATTTACTTTTGTTTTCTGTGTTGAAAATCAGTTTTAGTCAATGTGTTTCTCATGCTTACTATGCTGCCTGTCAACTGAAGACTCAGTCCCAGAAATGTAAATGTGGCTTAGTGCTAAGCCTGTGATGTCCTGAGAATATTTTTTTTTGAAGGGGAGGGGCATACGAGTAAGAATTAAGTCTACGGTTATAGTTAATTGTGAAAAAAAAGTTTGCGATAATATAAAAGGTTTCGTTTGTTTTCGAGCAAAAGTGTTGTTTTATTTCTTGATTATTTTGTTACCGAGAAACACATATCAGTTGAAGCAGCAAACGGCATAAGAATTCAGCCAGTATTTTAAAGAAAAGCAGTTTTCAGTTTCGCTGTTGCTCTTTTTTCTTTGCCCTAATCGTCATCAACACTTAACACGCCTCTGATCCAGCCTTAAGATGCCGACATTGTTATGAAATTACTGGGAACTAATTATTCATCGCTGGGGCGGCTCGCAAAGGAGGAAATACCCCCAAATCTTACATCCAAGGCATAAAATAAAGAGAAATCGTGAAACAAAAACATCACCATTCAATTTTTTTTAAAATTTCAATTCTGTAAGAACTTGAGAAACCATTCTGTTTTAAATCTTATTTACTGTAGAAAACACGACAAACACAGTGGTTAGCATGTTATTCTTTAAATCGCCGCAAAATATAGGGCCCCTATGACATAATGCATTGGCAAAAATGTTGTCGGTGTAAAACACACAAACTCCAGCTTTCAAATGTCTGGCACATAAGTCAGAACGACATTCCCATTCTCTGTTTTGAATTTCCACTATTAAACAACCGGTCTAGTTTCTGCGTGGCAATCTGTTGTCACACGTCATGTCTAATTTTACACTGCACTCAAAATGTCCATGACATCTCTTTTGGCGAACACTTTAAAACGCCAAGTACATTCACAAATGAATTATCTTCACATTTTCTCAAAGCCTTAGAAAATAATGAACTCCCATGTTGACGATTGTTCAATTTGAAGGCGTGAGAAACTGAATGAATAGTAGTACTGATATAGACGCCGTCTTTTATATTTAGACAACTAGTCATTATTTAAAAAAAAAAAATTATCATAAAAAAAAGAAGAAAAGACAGAAAATCTGAAGTTTCTGCGCAGCTATGAAAATGTTACGATTTCCTTATTTGTTTAATTTTCTTTTTATACGGTTACAAACGCTTTTTTCCTGATGAAGGTCCGTTGACCGACAACACGATTTGTTTTGCCTTTTATTTTGCATTCTATTGTGTCGTCTCTGTACTATTTCTTGCGCGAAACTTTGCAACATACAACCTTTTCTTTTTGCAACATTTTGAGTATTCTTTATAGCGTTTGTTTACTTGCTTGTTTCTTCGTTTGTTTCTTTCTGTAGTGGTTTATTCTGGCTGAGATTTTACGTCTCGTTTTAGCAAACTGAGGGGGGGGGGGGGTCGCACTTTGATCTAGCCATAATTATATAGGTCTATTGAGAATAATAAAATAAAAGAGTTTTACATGTAGGGGGAATGTCATTAAAAGTATTACAATTATGTTACATAAATAATATTTCCTGTTGTAGCAACGCTATTGATTGCTGAAAATCAGAATAATGCTTTCGGTTTTTCAGTTCAATATTGCTGTTTTTCTCAAATCCATGTGAATTCACCGAAACGCTTTTAGCACGTAGCATCCTACTTTTCTAAGTGTTTACGGCATGAGAAGACATGCTCGAGCCGGCACAGCAGTGGTCCGTTTGAGTGCGTTTGTGCCTTCATTTCTGACTGCCTCTCGGTAATCATTAACCACTCGACAACGTGTACACTCGTCATCACTCTCATTAGCTACATCATCAGCAAGGCTCATTAACTCAGACACAGCAACAACCGTGGCTCTGTCCTGGAACTGATAAAACTAGAGCTATCATGGATTTGAACGTCTGGAACAGGGAATGATCAGATACGTCACACGGAACTAGTGCAGTGTGGTCCCTGCTATTATAAGTCTCCTCACTGGTACAGGGAATTGATACCAATATCATATTATAAAGGGAGTAAGGCCTCCAATGTTATCATCAAAGATTTTTTAACCGCTGAGCCATAAATATTAGTGTACAAAATATTTTTCACATAGAAAGACATAAATGTGTACGTCGCCATATTTTAAAAGGTCTTAAAGTTCGCTATGTTTTTAATACTTTCGTTGATTTTGGCCACACCTGAGTTGAACAGAAGAAAGTGTTCCGACAATTTCAGCCGAAAAAAACAACAACCCGCATTTCTTCCAGTAAAATTAAAATGTGTGACAGGAAGATTCGTCCCGCGCCTCAATTCACACATTGGTGATCGAAACCCAACTTTAAAAATCACATCTGTGTATTCCCCGACTCAGCAGGGCCCATTAGTTTCCATAATGGATGTAGTTAAAATGCAACCCCCATCCCCACCCTCACCCCCGAAAGCCCCCATGTTAGAAATGAACAAGCAAGTGTGTCCGTCATAATTATGTCTCTTATTTGATGTTTCTTCAGTGATTGTATGTGAGTCATTGTGAAGCATGTCCTGCCTCTGTATTTCAAATGACCACCTGATACAGTGAATTCATCCCATACATCTCCATAATAGATGTAACTAAGATGTAACTCCTTCCTACACCCCCCCCCCTTCTTACCCCCAAGCATGTCCTGCCTCTGTCTTTCATCTTAACGTGTCTTACTATCTTACATTTAATGCAGGAGAAATGAATTTTAAAAAAAAAAATTTTAATAAGCATGAAAATGAAAGTTTGCTACATACGCTGTTTTGTGATCAAATGTAAGCTTTAAAATGTGCGTAGACTTCTTGGTTGAAAAAAAAAAAACAATACGTATTGAATCCCAAAGAAATTTAAATAGAACAAACTACTAGTTTTCGCAACTAAGGACCAACGTTGCAACTGTTTTATTAAAAAGAATTTGCGAAAACAAATTTTTAAAATGCGAAAGGACTACCTGGCTGTGGCTCGTCCTACAACATGAGGTGGTGATTTCGTGTTCCTCTGTGCGTGTCTTAATAACGAAAGTTTGCTGTTACGTGAAACTGTTTGTTACAACCACAGTTGTCAATGTTCTTGACTAAATGCTCTTGTCTAAACTGTTTTCAAATGATGAAAATTCCATGTGCGTCTCTGATCAGTATAGAAATTAATTATGCTGTTTACTATACGCGAGGTGCTGGACAGTGGTTAAGTATCGTCCCATATTTTTATATTTATGGAGCTTATTTCCATTTCAAAACATTCGGTTTCTAAGGCATTATTTGTCAAAATATTTATTTATTTACTGTGTTTATTAATTTATTTATTAATTTATTATGTATTTATTCTTATTCATTTATGTATGTATCTTTTTATTTACTGCTAAATGCAATCTCTAAAATTAGTGTTCTCAGCTGCATAAATTTACTCAATAATCTTTGTCCAGAAAGTAAATTTTCTTTGTCTGTATTTTAAGATAAATTTGATGTAATGGCATTGCAGTCATAATTTTTTATTTTTTTTTAAAGAAATATGTTACCTTAATTAAGACGTATTTGCGTACTGGCTTGAAAAAGTTCCTTCTGTACACGTGTTGAAAGCGACGTCAAGCGTTTTCCAGACGATCTTATTAAAGGGTGTATTTGATAATACAAGCACCGCTACTCAAAGGGGGAAATCATACAAATTATAGTTACCGTTTCGTGATTCTCTACCTCTGCTCTCCGACTACCTTTGATCTATGTCATTGCACGTTAAGAGTCTAAAAGAGTCTAAAGTGAGCAGCCTTTGGTTGGCCTTGCACCACGAAGGCTTAGACTCTCCTGAGAGCCATTTGCATTGAGCTATTTATATAAGAGAGGTCCTTAGATAACAGAATGCATAAGGGAATAGAAGAAGAAGCTGCGTAATACATTTCAATTGGTCCACAGCAGAGCACGCGTATATCACATAAAAGCCCTATCTCTAAAGATTAATGAAAACACTTGATACCAGATACAGACACCGTCCATAGTCCATTATAAAGTAGTATTTTTTTCCAGGTTTATCTTATCCATACATTCATTGCTGGGAAAATTCGTGAATCAAGGATAAATTATTGGAATTTTGCTGTTTACAACGGTAGCATGTTGCACAAAGCTGTCTCGTTTACGAAACGTAATGTAATAAGTAAGAATCTGCAGTGAAGTATTATGAAACATAGTTATTTATAAATTGATTTCTTATGTTTCTTCATGCAGGGACATTATACACACACACACAACTGTCATTCAGTACCCCCATGACATTTTTCTTACCTTGTCTTGTCAGTTCTGGAGAACTTCTCTGTAGACCACATTTTCTGTGTGAAGAGAGCTGTTTCCCGTTAACAATCTCACAGAGTCCCTGGAGCCAACACGGCTCATGGCCACGTATAACTGTCCATGTGAAAAAAAAGGCTGCTGCACATGAATGCCAATTTTTGTCAAAGTCTGTCCTTGTGACTTGTTTGCTGTGATGGCAAAGGCCAGTCGGACAGGAAACTGTTTCCGTTTCATTTGAAATGGGAATATGTTGTCTGATGGCACAATTGGGATGCGAGGAATGAACAACCGTTTCCCAGCATGGGGTCCACATGCTATTTCAGCATCGATGATATGCTCATGTAGGTTCTGGACTGTGTAGCGAGTCCCATTGCAATGTCCATTTGCAGGATCTAAGTTGCGCAGCAGTATGATAATACTGTTTTTCTTCAGCATCAGTTTGTGAGGTGGCATACCCGAGGGACACAATGAGTTTATAAACTCTAGGGGGTACTGGTGCTCATTTTCTTCCACTGAATCGTGACTTCTGTATAATTTTGTTTCGCCAGGTAATTTCTCTAAAATTTTGCCATTTAGTTCATCAACATCCTTGTTTGTTGGACAAATGATTGAACGTGACGCCAGCCAATCAGAGTCATTATAGTTTTCTTCCATACCTCCGAATACAAAATCCAACAGCTCTTGTTCACTTTTCACTGTCATATCTTCAGGGAGTTTCATGGCAAATTCGCTAATACTTTTATCCACCAACTGTGTCCCATCACCGATGCTCAGCAGGTAGTCTGAAAATTCTGTTGATTCACCCGACAAAGCAACCCTCATATTTTCTTTCAGCTGATACACACTTACTTTGCCCCATAAATATGAAGACTTCAATGTTGCATCAACAATCTGAGGTCTGGCTCCATGACGAACAACAGGTAGTATTTGGCGCCAATCACCGGCAAGCAGCACTGTGATACCCCCAAATGGTGACTCATTCCCATGTAGATCCTGCAAGTAAGTGCAAGGTTCTGTCCACAGCTTCAAAAATGTGCTTATTTCCCATTGATATTTCATCAACTATCAGCAGTTCAGTTTTGCGAAGTAACATGCCAGTCGCATCACGGGGAGAAACATTGCACATTGAGGTTTCATTGATGATGAGTGGAACTTTGCATCTGCTGTGTAGTGTTCTCCCATTTGATAACAAAGTTGCTGCAATTCCTGACAGAGCTGTAGCCAGAGCAATTTTCTTGTGTGCGCGCACAGAATCAAGAATCAGGTTAATAGTGTGAGTTTTTCCAGTTCCTCCACTGGCATCCAGAGCAAAGATCTTTCCATATCTATTGAGAACTGAGTCCATTACTGCATCAAAAACTACTTTCTGTTGCCTATTAAGTTTTGGATATTCATTGTGGACTTTGTCTCTGAGCGCATCACAATTCTGATTCATTTCCTCGAAGATGATTGTCGGCATTCCATCTTGATATCTTTCTATCTCTGCTTTCGGCAGCTGAAAATCCTTGTCGAAAAGTAGTCCTTCGTGATCAAGTATTTCTTGAAGGTAGATCAGTACCTGATTTTCAATGATGTTGCTGAGCTGATCAGTATTGTGTTGCCTCATAACACCCCTACACAGTTCCATTTTATGTCTGTTCCAGAACTCTAGAGGATTTGCTGGTCTGTTGTAAATTAAGATTGTAGCCTTGGCCTTGGGTCAACAGCACCTTCCACAAAAGTAGTAGCATTAAGAGCAAGTCCACATGTTGGCTCTCTTTTTCGTTGTCTAGGTCTATTTTCTACTATTTCAATCTCATTTTCTAGATCTAGGTGTTGACGATGCCTGACCCTCTCCTCCTCCTGAACTCTTCCAGTGTCTTCTAGCCTATCCCTCTCCTGAGCTCTTATATTGTCTTGTCTACGCGTTCTAGGAGAAAAGCAGGTACGATTGCTCTTCCTAGGCATTGTGCTACATTTATCTGGTCTATCACATGTTGCCACTGTTATTTACTAAATTTTATAGAGTAGATCTAACCTGAATAACACCACTGCACGCCTCACATTCACATGCAACCAAGTTTACTTGAAAAAAAGCTAACACCACTGACGCGTGCAAGAAGTGATACAATCTCATCCACATTCAGATTTCCTGCCTTTTAGAGAAAGATGACTTGTAAAAAAGCCAAATTTTAATTTAACAGAGGCCAAAAATAAGCCATACAGTTTCTTTTGTAGGCCATTATAAAATTCTTTTCCTGAAGGTAGGAAAGTCTATTTTTCACAAACTTAAATTTGAAAATAAGCTATGCTTGTTATTCTGCTGTCAAACAAAAAGTCGAAGGGTAGAACAAACATTACTTATATCACAATTTTTGCAGACCAAACTTAATTATGTGGAGGCCAATATTTTTCTTTTTGGGTAAAAAATATGCTAACTTGGCAAGTACTGAAATAAATTACTGTCCCGGGCAAAATGGCTTAAAAATAGGTTCGGTGAGTCATGGTGAATTCTCACCATTTCTATTCGCGATAAAAGCAGCAAAATATGATCTTTTACCAAGCATAAAATTCCTTTCTCATTAGCATCCTGCACATTTCCACTGGTCAACTAATGTAATGCATATTTTTGTATAATTTTTTGTTGTTTCTGTGGATCAGTAAGTGTGTCAACAGTTAGAGCCCTAGCTCCATTATAGTATGATTAGTTAAATTAATTTTTGTTTTTGAAAAATAACATTGAAAGTAGGATGTTCTTATATGTACGCACGTCACCTAAGTTTTTTTGCGCTAGGGGTACGTATTTTAAAGCCTTTGGTGACTTCAGAGCTAGAGAGCTCCTCCCGAAATTTTCTTTTTGTTTTCCTCCTGTTTTTTGGTTGGAAGGGTAGGGGGAAGGGTTAGGGATTCGATAAGATTTAGGGTTGAGGATAAGGACAGGGTTAGTATACGTGGACGCCCCTAGCGCAAAGGCCTTGAAAACAACAGCCTTGAAAGTATGGTCAGGGAATCAATATAGTCCACCAGGGAGACTAGGTGCAAAAATCTTTCTCTCTTAATTTTTGTGTGTAAACCTGAGGTTGTTGTTGTTGTTGTTGTTATTATTTTGTTTGGTTTTTTTGTATATTTAAGGCTAGTGGGACACTGAGTCAAGTCTGTTTTGTGGCTGTTTTGTCTCAGTGAGCGAGGTATCGCTTTTCTCCATCTGACTCAAGATAGTGTTTTGAATTGCCTGAACAGCTGAGACAGATTTGTTTCAGCCTCGCCAATGTCCCAGAAATCCTTTAACTCTATAGTTCACATCTTCCACTAAAACCCGAGACAAAACTGATTTTGACCCAGTGCGCTTGTAGCGGGTAGACTTGAGTTCTGTTTAAATCATCCAGCCACGTTCAGAAACTGCGTCCAATGATTCCATGGAGCTGAGCTATATCCAGGCATCTCCCAATTACTTCTGGTTTATTTGACATCCCCGTGGAAATAGAGTGCTTCGAATTTATTAATCAAGTCATAACAGGGCAAAAAATCCGGGCTGTTTACACTGAAAACACCCAGAAACGGGACACCGGATTCTGATGAAGAAAGTTTGGCAACGGCATGCTGTTCGCCGAGAATTTCGTGCTGTGATTTCCTAGCCTTTCCTTGAAACTAGATTTACTGCAACTCGGCGTGTGCAAATAACCTTCGCCCTCTTTTTTTTTGCTTCTTCAAAATTTAGAAATTTATTAATCCATTATCAAAACAACTCTTGAATGAATGACGAGGGAGTAAAATTGTTTCTCGCTGCCCGCTGTGTTTACGGGCATGTATTTTTTGGTAGAATCAGACGTGAAATTTTCAACATGCGAATAAAATCGTGTTACCAGTACGTTGAAATCAGCTCTCGGCCCACATCTGAACAGTGATCCTCCCCCTTCCCAAACACGACGATTGTTAATCTTTAATAATAATAATGAAAACATTTTTATCTTAATCTTCATAGATGTTAGAACATAACCTTTTCTCCGCGAATGCAGACAAACAGAACTTTTTATCAAATGATAGGATTTGTTAATAAGAACTTGAAATAGATACACACAAATATACTCACTGTCTCAATGTTTAAGTCATGTTTCTTGAATAGACAGTATATTTCTTTGGCAACTTTCATTCTGCTTCATGACACCATGTTCCTTTGAGCACAATGGCTGTATAATGTTTACCCACGCGTCCATCTTTTAGTAAAAAGAAAAAGAAAATTGAAAATGAGCGCTTGAAAGAGCCGGTCCAAATTTCTTACCTATTTTTGCAATTGTCACAGGCTTCTACGGTATCGTTAACTTCCAGCCCACAGTTTGTCAGATATGACCAGTCGTGACGCCGTCCTTAAGAGTGAGTGAACTTTTTGTGTCAAATCTGTTGTTACTCAGATTTTCATTTTTTTTTTTCGTTTTTAGCAAAACCGTTAGTGCCCAAACAGATTAAGTTTACAGATTATAAGAATGCGAACAAAATAAGTATATACAGAAGCTTAGAGGAATCTTTGATGAGCGGGATTTTTTTTTGTCTGATACATTGATTTTCCGAGGTTGAAAATATCTGCATAGTGAAATAAACCAATCTGGTGGTGGGTGAAGCACTCTTCTGAGGATAATTCTATGAACTGGTGTAATAGATACTCATTTCGCACGTGAAGTGCTTGGCAGATATAGCACCACCAGGATAAACCCTAGAGCGAACTGACTTCTCGGTGTATTGGCACTGAAAGGATTTAGATGTCGGACACTGTAGTCAGCGAAGGCAAACTTGGGTTGTAGTAATCCATTCTGCGAGAGCATGTTAACTGCATCTGTCTGTCGTGGTGTATCAGAAAAAAATTATTTTTTTTTTGCGGTTAGAGCCCGAATTGGAAAAGAAAAGTTGATTTCTGATCAGTGCGATGTTGGGAAAAGCACATCTCAGACCATATCAAAATTGGGCAAAAAGAAAAAGTTGTATATAGCGAAACCCTGCGTGAGAAATAAAACCCAAACGATACAAAGCAAACTAAAGAGAAGACTACATACAACTTTTTCTTTTTGCCCAATTTTGACATTGCCTATAGCCCTGCTGCGACCCCACAGTTTTTCTGTGGTTTTTATGACATCTCAGACAAGCAAACAATCGATATAAATACATATTAACAACAGATTTTATATCAAACTCTAAACGGCGAAAGAGCCATCAGTTTTGAAAGTTGGTGAAAGGACAGAAACGTTATCAGTTACGGAATGTATGAAAGTATTTTTTTTAAAGTGAAATACCTTTTCACCTTTAGTTCATCTGTAACTAGTTAAACCGCATCTTTGAAGATTTACATCGAAAATACTCAAAGAATAGCTATCAGAACCTTTGCTTGTCACACAGGCAAACTGACAGGCAAACTATGATGAGAAGTGTTTTTCCATTTGAGTTCATTCCTTCATCATGTTCTATTTCCATCTACACTCTGTAAAGAATACTTCCCATCAAATCTCATCAAATTTAATATCTTCCTTCAAAATTCTCCCTGCCTTGGTCTACTCTTGTTTTCACTGTTTCCAAAGTAAACAAACTGGGAGTGCAGATGTTTCCGGGTAAACTGAAGGCAAATGAATCAATCTTACAAATAAAATAAATCGCACACAAATAAATCAGTGGGAAAAACGTGAAATTCAGATTTCAAAGAGGAAAAGGAGATTCTGGGCAGGCGAGAGTAGATTTGAGATTAGGCTTTTGCATTTTATCTGTAACTAAAAATTTTAGTTTCCTCAAGACTGAAGGGCCATTTTTTCTTTTCCTTTTCAACTGCCTTGAAAACCCGGGCTGTTGGCGCCGCAACGGCAAATTCTGAGTCTCATTATCCTAGGTCTGCAAAACTCATCAAGTCATCTCAACTTGACTTGGAATCGGCCATCTCCCATCGTCTCTCCCCGCCCGTTCCACGTTTTACTGTTCGTTCTTCCTTGCTCGTCCTTCTCATTTTCGTCTCAAATCTCCTGTGATAGAGATAGTAAAATTCCCTAACCGGACTCCCAGCTCTCGTCAAGATGATGAATGCTAGCAAAGAGGTACTTCGGGAAAGGAGAGACGTTTGTACAAGTTGAGCACGAATGCATTTTGTTTTTCTTTTATCTCAATAGGGCTATTTCTATCACTTACGTAATCTACTTCAGGAGAAATTTAATGGCGGTTATTAAAGAATGAG